>JASPKZ010006835.1:782500-807500 GCA_030220185.1 Diploptera punctata | reverse complement strand
TGAAATACGAGAATATAAAGAATACAGAGAAAAGAAAAATAATGGAAGTGAAATATGATATAAATAACGGAAGAAAAGAAGAAGGGTTGTCAATTTTGGTTTCTATAATTCGAAGATATGGGAATGATTTTTTTAATTCTTATAATATGCTGCAATGTCAATAGTAATTTTTCCTTTATTTGTTTAATCCCCCTATGTTTCACATAAAGTTACAGGTTCGTTCAAGCTATAATTTTTATTATTATTTTTACCCTTATTACAGGACCACGATGACATATGGCTGAAAACTAAAAGAAGAATATGAAAAATGGGGACTTTATATAAACATTGAGAAAACTAAATATCTGTGTATAGGAGAAGAAATGGAAAATATAAATTTCAACAATGGAGAAGAACTAAAACCTAGTATTGAATGCACTTATTTAGGAACAATATTAGACCATTCAGGCAGTAACACAGTGGAAATTAAAAATAGAATCGCTCAAACAAAACAAGCAATAAATGCTTTATACTCTATTTGCTGGGGCAAAAATATTTAAAAAATAGAAAAATTACAAATATATCAAACTATAATTCAGAGCATTTTAACATATGGTGCTGAAGTCTGGCAAATTCCTACCTGGGAATCGAAAAGAATTTTAAGTACAGAAATGGATGTTTTAAGAAGATCGACTGGAAAATCTAGAATTGATAGAATACGAAATAAAGAAATAAGGGAAATTATGGGTGTACAAGAGGAGCCGGACATCATAGACACTATAGAAAAGAAAAGATTACAGTGGTATGGGCCATGTCAAAAGAATGCCAGAGCAAAGATTGCCTAAAATTGTTCTGGAATGGATCCCAATGGAAAGTAGGAAGACCGAAGAAAGCTTGGATAGAGGGGGTACAAGCAACTATGAATATCAGAGGATTGGAGGAAGATAAATGGATGGACAGAGAGGAATGGCGTTTGGTTTCCGGAAGACGGCGGCAGCTGCCATGATACCGGATGGTGGTGATGACCCTTATATTAATATCGATGGTACGAACATGTATGAAGTATGGAGAGGGAGAGAAGAATCCCGAAATTAATAGATAAACGGGATGTGAATGGAAGAAGGCGACATGGTAAATGAAACAAAAACTTTGCATAATATTGAATATCATGTGGCAGAAGTGGGTTACAATTACGCCATACCAGGAGAGAAACCAGGAATGTCAAAAGACAAACCTGGGGCATTTGGGGGAAAAAAAACATATATATATATATTATGTGGAACATTTTGGTCCATCAATAGAACCCAGGAACACGACATAAACATTTAAAAAATAAGTTAATATAAAATATTCGATGTTTTCTATATATATGTAACAGATCGTTTGAATTAAGACAAACGTTTTAATTTAATTAAATCTCTATTTTAAAGGTATATTTTTGAATCCTAGTGGCATTTAATATGATTCGTTGACGGCATATTTCTAGATTTTTTCGACACATGAACACTTCACAGTAACATGAAAACAAAACGAAAAATTACTTTATGTTCACTTTCTGCATGAGGATTTTTTTAATTCGATTTCATTTTGAGACTCTTGAATTTTTAGGTCCTATCGCGTTTACGATCTAGGATGTACACTAGTAGGCATCGACTGTGTATGTCTCTTGCTGCGTGTGGTCGTTTATGTGTGGCAAATGTAGTTGATACTGAATGAATTAAATTATAAAATTTTTGTTGATAAAATAAATCATGGCAATAAATTCTAACTTGGGATTTATCTTGACGAATGAGGAAAATCATGTAAGAACCATCGGTTTGGTGGTTGGTCAGCGTAAGGATTTAAGCTCCTTACTTCTGGAATGGGAGTTTCGATTGCTTACCATTTTAGCTAAATCGAATGATAAATTTTTCTGTGTTTAAATTAGTAAAACGTTTGGTTTTACTTCATTATTATTTAATGTACCCATTATATTTACTTGTGTAACACAATGCGTAATTAATTATTTATATATTTTAGTTTTAAACCACAGACTTCATTTGTTTTCACAGCTGTTTCTTCATACATCATAAGCACCATTTGCATTTTAGTACACGTTCTTTATCTTTCTTTTTACAATAAACCGATTTTAAACTAAATTCTTTATTTGTATTTATATATTAGTCTTTTTGCTGATAGTGGCTACATCGTATAAATTATAAATACAGTATCAGAAATAACATCTTACTTACTTACTCACTGGCAGTATCGAACCCGTAGGTTCATGGCCGCGCGGACATAAGCTCTCCATACATCCCTATCTAGAACTAATGCTTTCCACTCATTCCCTGTATAATCTACTTCCCTCAAATCATAGTTAAGTTAATGTTGTTCTCCCACCTCATTCTTAGTCTACCAACTGGGCGTTTTCCCTCTGGCTTTCCTACAAGAAGCTTCCATGCACGTCTTTCATTCCCCATACGCGCAACATGTCCTGCCCATCGTAGTCTACGAGACTTAACTTTACTTATTATATCTGGCTTCCTATAAAGACCATGTAGTTCATTGTTATGTAGTCTTCTCCATTCACCTGTCTGTTCATCTCTCTTTGGTCCAAAAATTTTCCTAAGAACTTTATTCTCAAATACTCGTAATCTCCTTTCCTCCCTTAAAGTAAGAGTCCATGTTTCGCACCCATATAATATAACTGGTACAATAATAGTTTTATATATTTTCAGCTTAACGTTTTTTGAAAGGAGTTGGGACATCAAAAGTCTCTGCAATGCATAATAGCATGCCGATAGGGTTACCCATGCCGGACTGGTCGAAGGTGATAAATCAGACGAAAAAAGTACCTTGGGCGAAAGAGTGACGATCTTTCACCGTAAAAATACAACCGTCAAGAAATGCGGACATGGGTTCATCTGGGGTAAAATTTTCCGGAGGTCAAATAGTCCCCCATTCGGTTCTCCGGGCGGGGACTACTTCAGGGAACCCATGCCAAAGGCTCAAACACAGGGACATGTTCTTAGGAACATGGAATGTTATGTCAGAAATAACATCTATATTATAAAATTACAGTTTTTTTTTATTTTAAAAGTAGAAACGTCCACCAATGAGATTATAATTTTGAGCAGACGTATTTAAAACTTTTGAGAATGTAGTTAATACCTCAACTCTTGAGAATATATATAGATACCTCGTCCTTTTTTCTGCGTTTTATTGAAACGTGTCAAAGAATTTTAAAAATTACCTTGATCACTTAATGATCCTGAGAATGTGAAGTATCTCTGAAAGGAGAAAAATATATGTTAGTATTTTATTTAACGACACTCTTTAGCGCTCCGAATTAAATCCAGTGTTAAAAAACCGAAAACGTTTTCTCTATGGCCTCTTATTTTAGGGATAAAATGATTTTACATTCCGTAAATCTACATATCAGGATCAACAGCTTTAATTCCCTTCGGAAGGCGCTGTCAAAAATCCATAGACCTCGAAGTCTGGAACTTGAAAACTAGAGGCGATCATAGTTACCACTACTGTCAAAATCGACGTAAATAAGATGATTAAAATACTTGAAAAACCCATTGCCCTTATTTAATCTGCTTTTGTAAAAATATCCTATACATTTTGTACTATGTTAAAGGCTCCCGTTTATATTGTAAATGCAATGAATGTGTGCGTAAGGACACCTGGTAGAGTTCGCTTGCAAACCGTTATGCCTAGTCAACATTTTAAACAAACTATATTTTATACGGAACTACACTACGTAGGACAATAAAAATGTTACATCCCATTAAGGCAAGTTTTCTGATGGTACTACTGTCATTGATTTTTATCTAGAATTAATTGCTTTCATTTTTACCTTGGTTTTCAAATCATATAGTAATTTACAAAAAATATACATACCTCCCCATATGGGTACACTTTTCTGTAAAACTAATCGTCGAACTGCACTATTCTTTTTACTGACATCGTTTGTGAGTGACTTGAGATAACCAGTGAACAATTTACTCCCTTGAGAGCGTAACACATTTTATAAAAATTTACATTAAGATATTTATTTTTATTTTTTTGAATTAACGTTTTTTTGAGAATAGTATATTTTAACAACAAAACATTTGACCAACTGGATACAGCTAGACACTCTAAACAACCACAAAATGATTCAAGCTTCTATGTTACATAGTTTCTGAGAAATGTCCACCTGAAACTTAAAAAAATATTTTTTTGTAAATTATTATATGATTTGAAAACCCTGGTAAAATGAAAGCAATTAATGCTAGATAAAAATCAATGACAGTAGTACCATCAGAACACCTGCCCTAATTGGCTGTAAAAATTTGTATTGTCCTAGGTAGTGTAGTTCCATAGAAAATATAGTTTGTTTGAAATGTTGACTAGGCTTAAAAATTTGTAAGCGAACTCTACCAGGTTACCTTAAATGAAATATTGTCATATATGAAAATGGATAATTGGAATAAATATACGCGTAGGCCTACTTCAGTGCTGTGGTGTGGTTAAAAAATACCGATATCTCTTGACACCTTTATTTGCGACAGTCACGTGATTTTTCATTCGCCGCTTAATTCTTTGATAACCTGTGAGTCCTGTTAGAGTAGTGGTTATCCTGCTATGTTTGTGAGGTGCGTCAATTCAACTCCGGATGGTTTTATGGATTTTTAAGAGCGTAAAACCACTGAATATATTTCCTTTGCCCATTTCTCTCCCAGATATGAATTACGACACTTATGACCTGGAATATCAAAGACCTTCGTAAAAAAATAAGTAATGTTCTAAAAAACATTTTATTTTGTCACTTACAGTAGCCTTAAATTTTGGATCTAATTTTGGAAACAACCAAAATTATGAGTTTATAATTATTCTGCTGTTTAGACGTTTTAAGTTAACAAGAAGAATTTAAATGTTTATTTTCCATATATGCATTTTTCGTTATTCTTATAACATACTTGGGAGATTATATATATAGTTATTTATTTTACTGGTGCAGTTAAGACCGTAAGGTCTTCTCTTCCATACACCACGGTTAAATTATACATACAATCAAAATTATGATAAATGTACATAATAGATAATTATAGACTACACAATATAAAGTTGACAAGGTAAAGAAAGAAAAATAGTGATAATAATAAATAATAACTTGTAGTTGGATTAAGTAAATGGCTTAGTAAAGAAAGTTTAAAATATGAAGGAATAATAAAAGTGTACATGGAACTTTGCCTTGTCACGCAGCGGGCCAGGGTTCGATTGCCGATCGAGGCAGGCTCATGGGTGAGGGTTTTTCGGGGTTTTTCCTCACCTGTAAGACAAATGTCAGGAAGCTTAGGGCCCAACGATCCCCGAAAATCATCCGGCCAGCATCATTATCATCCTTACCATTATCTCATCATCCTTCACAGGTGTGAAAAGCAAGGGGAAGCTACCACACCTATAATTTCCTAGTAAAGCTGTAAATCATAGCATGAAAATGCTATGATTGCAGTGAATGACCTACCTTCGGGCTATGGATAGATGGATATGGAACTTATTATATTGTTATATATTATATCGTCTAAGGAAATATGAAGTGAATTTCTTTTTAAATGGGTAGCTGATGAGAACCCTCTATGAGGCAGTCTCATCAAAGGGTCTAGCGTCCCTTCCCTCGCGAGCTTCAGGTCACACTGGCCCGGTGTGTAGTACCTGATCGAAGGGTCCCTTGCACAGGGTAACGTGTGAAGACCTCAAAGGACAGAAATAAATGTGCGAAGGAGGCACCCATTTTCCAGGGGAAAATGTGGAGACCCATTCCCGGGGTAACAAGGGAGAAGTCCTCAACGGTCCTTAGGAGCGGAAGAAGCAGCCCTCCATTTGGGGTTCCTACAACTGGGGGCTATGATGTCTAGCCTTAAGATGGCAATTTCATCGTACATCTCACACTGCGGAACGCCAGTAACGTATCCAGAGGAAATACTTTATTACTAAAAGTCTCATAGATAATGAAAACAGGTCTGTTCCAATGTTGACAACCTTGGATAGAAACAGGAACAAAGATTTAGGCAGAAATGAAATAATGAAAATAGGAGTTTGGAATCCCAGAGGTATCACAAATAAAGAAACTGAACTAGAAATGAACTAGACAAAATGAATGTAGATGTTGCTGTAATTCCAGAGCGGAACAAGCCACATAGGCTTAATCCGTGATTGATGATGATGATGATTTATTTTTAAACTGTTTTTGAGTCGGGCAGTGCTTGATATCCGAGGGGAGGGAATTCCAGAGTCGGGTGGCTGAAACAAGGAAGGACGAGGAATAGTGAGATGTCCGATGTAGAGGAACAGCTAGAGTTAAATTTTCTCTCGATCGTGTGTTCAAGTTATGGTGAGAGGATAGCGAATGAAAGCGAGTAGAAATATAAAGGGGTGATGAAGTGAACAAAGTGTTGAATAAGAAGCAGAGGCAATGTATATTGCGCCTGTCTTCCAATTGAAGCCATGGCAACATTTCAAATACTGGAGTTATGTGGTCTGATTTACGTAGGTTGTATATATAACGTGCACAAGCATATGAGAGAGAGAGAGAGAGAGAGAGAGAGAGAGTCAGAGAGAGATCACCTTACTTTCTTAATCTTTAATCGTTTGTAAAGGTTCTTGCTTCTTTTATGCGATGTAACTAGATGCTTTTACGGATTCTTCATATTAATTTTAGGCCTATATTATCGAATAAGGCGCTGAAATGTTATTGATTCATCGTTCGTAATATTAATGACTAGCGTTTATTTCATTTTATTCTTTTTTATTTTAATTTGCGTTAAAACTGAATATTATATCAACAAAAAAACTTGATAAACATGTAGTCTTATAATAGATTCCAGCCCATTCTGGAATATAAGGGAATGAAAGAGCTGATATATTTGCGAATAAAAGGGAGTAAAATTAAGCAGAAAGTAGCAAATGCATTTCTTATAAATCAGTTAAAATAATTATGAAAAATAAAGATAGTTACACTTCCAATTTAATTGAAAAGTCGAAAACAGAAATATAAAAATACTGTTAGAAAATCCATCTATGATTCCGGAACTACCACGAAAATCTGCGGTTGCTCCATTGGTATATCAATGTCTCCTTAGTGTATATTACGTTCTCAAGGTGTGGAAATGGACAGAGAACATTTAACAAATTGTGTAGCTCTTCAAAAATATCAAAGTATGTATTGACTTACGCTTTCACGGCCGGAGTTATTAGGCCTATGATGATCTTGTAGAAGATTTCCGGGCTGTTGGCCGTGGTCTTGAGGCTTGTAGTTCCCCGACGTTTCGCCAGAGACTGCGTCCGATATCCTCAAGGGTTGTCTTGAGTCTCAAGACTGCATCCGGCATCCTCAAGGGTTGTTTTGAGTCTCAAGACAACCCTTGAGGATGCCGGACGCAGTCTCTGGCGAAACGTCGGGGAACTACAAGCCTCTCAAGACAACCCTTGAGGATGCCGGACGCAGTCTCTGGCGAAACGTCGGGGAACTACAAGCCTCAAGACCACGGCCGACAGCCCGAAAATCTTCTACAAGATCATCATATCAAAGTATGACATCCAAGTATTGGTAAGCAAGATGGAGAATAACTTTATTGTTAACTACAGAGCATTAGCTACATTCATACATTATATTAACAAACGTCAAAGGCAAAATCAATTTCGGCCAATAGCAACGTCAGAATAAAGTAATGCACAATTAAATTCCAACAATAAATATATCCGAGAAAACTACATTTTGATTGTATTTATTTCGAGGAATTGATACATACACACTGAGCACTTTTATTAATTGCACATTGTATATTTATAGTAAAATTCATATTAATGAAGGAGTGATTTTTCTTGCATTGAGGATGTTGTTCAGGATAAAAAAAGTTACATACATCTCGCTTGATAATCAAAATATATTATCTTTGACTATGTAACTCATGTCCCAAATGGCAGTCAATGACCAATCACATTTCAATGATTTTTTATTTACAACCAATCACAGTCGTTTTTCACCTCAATTTTATCAGTTTAATTGTATCACTGTAAAATCAAGCTCCTTTTTATCATTCTAAATAGGTCACAGCATTATTTTGCAGTGACTGCATATGACTACGAATAAAATGCAAGCCAATGTATCGGCGGTGCATTCTTTGCCGGGCAGGTCTAGGGACGATACCCTCTGTAGACGTTGTCGCAAAGAGCACGAAACCCTTGCACAAGTCCTTGGGCCTGTCCGTTTGGAGAACCACTTGGAAACATTCGGCACCACACTATTCGAAATATGATGACAGAAGTCTTGCGACATTTTGGATACACAGTTTATGAGGAAGTTCATGGTGTGGCCACTAATGGGAGTAACAGATGAATAGATATTCTTGCATTTAGAGCATCTTCTAAAATTGGTATGATATTAGATCCGACAATCCGTTTTGAGACTCATAGTGGCCAACCTAAGGAAGTTGACTCTGAAAAGAAAGCATATATGAGCCAACAATTGACTATTACAAAGACTATTTAACTCATGCCCCAAATGGGAGTCAATGACCAATCACGTTTCAATGATTTCTGTTTTACAACCAATCAGAGTCGTGTTTCACGAAATATTTATCAGTGTTATAATTACCATATTAAAGAAAGTTCCTCCTTTTTAATATTCTGAACAAGTCTGACCATTATTTTGCAGTGACTGAGCCTGCGAAAAATACGGCTACCAGATTGTATATATAGTGCAAGAATGTCAACACATGCCGCATGCTGGAGTTAATATAAAAACATTTGTAGCAATTTATTATGTCACCAAAAAAAAAAAGAAACCGCTGTTTGCACTTTCTTAAATATATTTTTCCCAGGTAACAATCCAGAAAATATAATTGTCATATTTACATCATATGACATCAGAAATGAATTAATATACAGTTTGATGTGTTTCATTTTTTCTCCACTAGAGAGCATTCTTATAATATTGCGTTCCTTTGGCAATAAATAGTATGATCGTAGTATGATCTGGTTGCAGTGATAAACAAAAGAAGCAGATGAAGCGTATCTATCGTTTCTCATTTGTTTTCAAACATCGCCGTTTACATTAAATATATAAATATTTTAAAATAACTACAGTTAAATAATGATTTGTGAGTAATCAGCTTAATTTTATTCGTTAAATAGTCCTAACAAATGCCACTCTTGATTTCCAAATTCTCTAGATAAATTCACTCCTCACTTAGTGAGTCGTGAATTTATCGATAATTTGGAAACCACTCGTGGCATTACTTATGATTAATACCAAATAGATAGTATAACTGTCACAGGATTGATGATCAGGGCAAGAGGTACTATACCAAGATTCTTAGCCAAATTTTGGAAATCCTTAGATTTGGACAGGGTGTATCTTTCTAAAATTGCTATCACTGCCATTAGATACTCA
This sequence comes from Diploptera punctata, assembly GCA_030220185.1. Taxonomy (NCBI): domain Eukaryota; kingdom Metazoa; phylum Arthropoda; class Insecta; order Blattodea; family Blaberidae; genus Diploptera; species Diploptera punctata. The sequence continues at coordinate 798,097 of JASPKZ010006835.1, read as the reverse complement.
ATTTAAATTTTCAGAAACTATATTTACAAAATTTCTACTTTATAGCATGTATACTTAAATTAGGCTATAATTTGGATTTTTTTAAATGTATTTACAAAATGTATTCCATCAGTTCCAAAAATTAATTGTCTGTATCACTTTGTCCTTGAGGCAATCCTCTAATGAGGAAAGATATATATCATAAAAAATAGTCCACGAATCTAACCTTATCGTGGTTGCGGGAGATAATATAAAAACATTTGTAGCAATTGATTATACCATACAAAAAAAAAGAAACCACTGTTTGCACTTACTTAAACGTACTTTTTTCCCAGGTAATAACGTTCCAGAAAAATATAATTAACATATTTACATCATAGGACATCAGAAATTAATTAATACCTATAATGTTGGTTATAAATTTTTCCACTAGGGTGCATTTTTACAATATTGCGATCCTTTGGCAATAAATAATACGATATGGTTGCTGTGATGATCAAGCGAATCATAACGTTTCTCATTTGTTTTAAAACATCGCCGTTTACATTAAATATATAAATATTTTAAAATAACCATATTTAAATAATGATTTGTGAGTAAACAGCCTAATTTTATTCGTTAAATAGTCCTAACTTATTACTTATGATATTACTTATGTTAATAGTGTTCCTTTAGTGATCCAGTCTATTAACTTCTAAAAGTGATCATAATAAGCTCATTTGGCTTACTCAAAGTTTATGAGAATTTCGTTTATTTAAATTCCAAATTTCACATCTGCACTTTTGAGCAGCTTTTGATGGTTATGTAATCTTAGTTTTGTATCTGTCCTCATCTGTTTACCAAAATATATACTTATTACCCCATTCATTTTATTATATTTTTGTAATTTTGAGTCAATCTCAATCTTATGTCCTGCAAATATACTTCCTAAGTATGCGAAATCAGCCACGGGTTCTAAATTGTTTCCTTCAGTCTCAATTTCCACTCGCTGTATGTTTTTTTTCACACATTGCCAATGCTTTAGATAGTAAAATTGTTCATATTATATCTGATGGCAATTTTGAATAATTGATACGCTACTATTTGTAAGCTGTCTTCGGAATCTGATAATATTTGATCATCAGCTTATAATATATAAGCGGAATACAGGCTCTTAAGTCGCTTCCGAAAGAAAGATTTGAACTCGCTAACACCAGAACCAGAGAGAAGCATGGTAACTCCTAATCCATCAGGACTTGCACTTGTATCTTATAAGCAAGATATTCACAATGGTTACATGTAGTTATCAAGCGAGAATGACTTACTTAAATACGTGAACAGCTTAAGTTCAACGCAACATATATTATTTTATGAAAACATTCTGTATTTAAAGTTCTTCGTAAAAATAAATAAACTTAACTACAGAAGCATGTACTCGCTCATAGAGCACGTGTGTTTTTTTTAACTTAATTTCCTTTGAGGTTAAGGAAGGAAAGTTTACTCGATTAAGAACATAGCCCCAAGGAGAGAAAGGTATATAAAAGTTTAACATAAAATTCCAAATCCAAGTTGTACTAAAGGTAATAAAATTCTTAAAAACGTTTTATTATTTATGTTAAAGCCTAGTGTTTCTTTCAGGAAGCACTTTCGGTTATATTTTCTCAGTAGTTGTATTACTTGAAGTGCGAAAGTTTTTTTTTTTTTTCCACTGGGAGACTCTTAGAACCATTTCTTATAATCCTTGTTAGTAGAAGCTACAGCTGCTGAAGTTTGAAATAAAATAATCTATTGTGGGTAATGATGAGACCTTGTTTTCCTTCACTTGGCGTATCTTTAATTTTCCCTAAGTCTCTCTCTAACTTCTTCTTCCAATATTTTGTGTTTTTTTCTTTACTCGTACGATTCCTACCTTATAATTCTTTTGAATTTTGTTTTTGCACATTCCATAAAGGATTTCTCTAGAGTCAGCGGAAATTGAAAAATTTTTCTCGTTACGCTAACTACAGTAACTAATCATTTTTAGGGGAATATTCTCAAATCCTACAGTATAATTGATATATCGATAAAGCGTCACTGCTTTGTAGTAAAAATATTCTCTTTAATTTGCTTACCTGTTATAGTCAGCTACTAGGTGGTATGATAAGTTAATATATTTAGCGTGAAAAAGCTTTTTACCTTTATCTTTAAATTATTTATTATTTTTTATGGGGTTTAAACTTTTTTTTATTTCCCTTATTATTTAGTGAACATATTTAAGTAGTCACAGGGCAGTGAAGACCGAGTTCTCGCGACATCTTGCAATAATGGAGAATATATATATATATATATATATATATATATATATAAGAAAGTTAAATGTTTGAATTGGATTTGCCTGGTGGTGTAATGGATAGCAAGCTGGGGTACCACCCCAGAGCTCCGGGTTCAAATCCCGTTCAGGCATTTATTTTTGTTATGTCATATATATATATATATGTGTGTGTGTGTGTGTGTGTGCGTGTTTGTGTGTGTTATAATTAAACCTTTTTGGCATTGAGCAATGCAAGCTTAATATATATGAAATTTGTTACGCTAAACAGCAATTTTAATTTGTTGCTTAAAGTTTTGAATTACTTGTCACTTTACTTACATGTTTGTAAATTTAAATACAGTACAATTCAATAAATTGTTGCCAGTTTATATCTAGGGTATCTTTTACATTTTTATTTGTTAAATTTAGGTAATATGTACAATAAAAAATATTTAAAGCTGTCAGCGAGATAGCTCAGGTTGTATAATGCCTGTTTCCTTATTAGTGAACCCGAGTTCATTACGCTTCGGGATTGGAAATTTTAATTGTAAAATTTTAAATCTCGGAAGTAGTAGGGCTGCTGGTATAAATATTCATTCGCTGGATTATGTACCATTAAATTGCAAGTCCCTTTGCAGAATACATGTTGGGAAATATGTAGTACTGTCGATGGCGATTCCTCTGGAGACGTTAAGAAGGGCCGCTCTGTTGGTGCGTTTCGACAGCAGTAGGTTATGTGCTTGCGCCTGATTTCACTTTCTCCCTCGTCTTTATCATCATCTCCTCATGCTATATACTTACCCTATACAAACACTTAAATATACACTCGATCTATACTCTCCATGGGCCTGTTCGCCCGTTCCGCTCTCCGGGGCACTATATGCCGCAGGTGCAGGTCGTCTTTCCAAAGTCGTTTTGGACTTCCTACATTTCTTCGGGCTAGAGGCCTATAATGAAGCAGCTGTTTTGATAAACGATTATTTGGAATTCTTTGCATATGTTCAAACCAATTACATTTATTTCTGTGTATTCTCTCATTTATATTATATATTTGTAATTCATCTCTGATATCTTGACTTCTCTTTTGATCTCTTAGAAATACACCTGCGACTGATCTGAGAAATCTCACTTCTATTGTCTCAGTTTTATTTTATTAGAGATCGTTAAAGGCCAAGTCTCAGACCCGTATGTTAACGTTGGAACGGCTACTGTTTTGTAAAATTTTGAGTTTCCCTTTTGGTCTTATTTCTCAAATATCCCTAATTTCTTCTCCATACTCTCTCTGTATACAATAGAAGAATATGTCATGTATGTAAACTTGTCTGGAGAAATGGTAAATACATTGAAAATACACTGCATTAATCCACCAATCAGCGTAGCCGCAAAACCTGAAACACGGAGATTCCAATAGATGGCAATAGAATACACACAATTATTTAGTTGATGTTTAATAAAACCTTACTAATTCAGACTTTACAATGTATATATCCCCTAAGTCTCACCTGGGGTCATGGATGTTCCCTAGCGGTGTTTAATGGAGTATCTAATTTACTTACAATTATTTCCCTCTAGAAGTCACCGATTGGCATTTGGTCAGAACATCGCCTCGATGAGGTATCTAGTAGGCAACTGCGGTATTACATATGTGGGAAAGCCCGGTTAAATATTGATCCGAGACATTAATTTAGGCTTGAGTTTCTTTTATGAGCCCGAACATTTTCAGACACTAGATCCATGGTTTAAAGACCCTTCCGGAGGACTTAATCCTTGGATTTCTCCATCCTAAAAGCCATCGACTCCGGCTGAGTTTGAACTCGCGACTCTCGGAATTAGGGGCAAGGAACATAATCATTGTACCAACGAGTCCGATCAGACTTAACAATAGTAAAGGAGAATTGTACTATAGTTGTATATAAACATAAAAGAGCAGTTGTATACAAAGATGGAATTACGGGCATACGAGAGAAAACTTAATACTTTTTTTTTTCTTTGGCAGAGTACAAATAGTTCCATAAAAATAAATATTTTGTTTAAATACAGATTATGATGTTCATACAAACGCTATGACAATGTCTTTTTTTTTTGTTGTTATAAAATGTTGTGTATTCCCAAGCATATATATAAATATATATATATATACACAGGGCTATTCAGAAAGAAGGAACAGATTTCAAACATTTATTTGTACCAAACTACAAAAAATAGAAACACAATTCCAACGCACCTGGAAAAAGAAAAGTTTGAAGTTCTCATCACGGCCGCATTGGCTCTCTTGCTTATCATGCTGACTGTTTGTATTAAAATGGCGACGCAACAGGACGTTAGATTAGAAGAGGAGGAGCAGAAGATCAACTTCATTACCGGTGCCTCCCAGGTCAGCCGACCTAACCCCGTGTGATTTTTATCTGTGGAGGGGTCTCGTAAAAGACCGTGTTTTTATCCCCCCCTATGCCTGATACTCTTGAAAATCTGCGACATCGATTTGTTGAAGCTGCGAATTCGATAACTACAGACTAGCTGATTCGTGTGCGGTAAGAAATGAGCCACCGTTTTGATATTTGTCGTGTAACAATGATGCTCATATTGAATGCATAAAACTGTGAAATTTGAACTTTTCTCTTCCCAGGGACATTGAAATTATGTTTATATTTTTTGTGGTTTGGAAGAAATAAATGTTTGAAATTTGTTCCTTCTTTCTGAATAGCCTTGGTTATATAATCTCCTTGCCAAAACATGTATATATTTCGTACATTCTTTTTATTGCATTTGGCAATATACTTATTTAAACAGAATTGTTATTCAACATTGAATTACGTTAATCCCATTTCCATCACGCGTTAGAACAATTGTGCAATATAATTATTCATTATTTAAGTTAACGTGTTTTCTTCACATAAGAAACAATTAAAATCCAAATTAAGTCAGCTCTTTCATTTATCGTAATCATCAAACATTCAAGGCCTGTTCTGACCTCATCGTCCATCCAGCATTATTTTAATAGGCTGGCCTTGACTTCCTTTTCTTGTAGAGCGATATTTCAAAATTAAGTTGAGCAACTTATCTTTAGACATTCTGTTCATATGTTTTCTCCATTTATTCCTGTAATGTTTCTTTTTCTGGAAGTAGTTCGTCTTAGAATGGATTAATATTTATTATCTCATCATATACAAGAAGTATTAAAAATAATATGAATATTAAATATAATGTTTGTAAAGCCGCTCCACAATTAGTCCTCCAAGATAAATCTACACGGCTAAAGGGGAAGCGTATTAGCGCTAGATTCGCTAAACTATTACTTATTGGAAGGGAGAATCCCTAATAATTACATGTTTGTCAAATTTGTAATTTAGTCGATAACTGCTTAATGTTTTGGATCATTTAAAATCACAAGTGTTTGTCATCTCTCTATCATCAGCCTTACAACACAACACAGGGGATGGGAACTGGCAACTTGTAATGATGAAGGCAAAAGAGGGACAACTCATTTCCTAGTAGTAACATGATTGCCGGACTATTTATTTGGTCAATAGCTGCTCTACGAGTAGGATCATTTAAAAAGCACAGTATATGACAATGCTCCCCTCTTAGTCAAATAACACAATACCGGGGACAGGAAGTAAGAACGTAATAAGAGAAGCAAGAGAATCGACAACACATTATTAGCATATCTGTCGAGAGCAGATATAATTTAGGCGAGTAAAAATATATATATATGTATATGTTGTAATTATTTTTTTACATAGAGCAATGCAAGCTTAATATTACATAAGAAAAATAAACGGAATTTAATGAAAAATGAACGGAATTTGAACCCGGACCTCTGGGTTGATACTCCAGCGTGCTATCCATTACACAACCAGGCAAATCCAATTCAAACATTATCTTTCTTTTATATATATATATATATATATATATATATATATGTGTGTGTGTGTGTGTGCGTGCGTGCGTGCGTGTGGGTGTGTGTGTGGGTGGGTGTGTGTGGGTGTGTGTGGGTGTGTGTGTGGGTGTGTGTGTGGGTGTGTGTGTGTGTGTTTTTTTGTGTTTGTGTTTGTGTTTGTGTTTGTGTTTGTGTTTGTGTTTGTGTTTGTGTTTGAATTGTAGTTGAATTGTATTTCAAACATTTACCTTTCCTATATATATGTTTGAATTGGATTTGCCTGATGGTGTAATGGATAGCACTGTCGGGTACTAACCCAGAGGTCCGGGTTCAAATCCCGTTCAGGCATTTATTTTTCTTATCATATCATATTAAGCTTGCATTGCTCAATGTCAAAAATTTAATTATAACATCGATAAAGAGTCACAGCTATATAGTAAAAATATTATCTTTAATTTGCTTACTTATTATAGTCAGCTACTAGATTAGATGGCAGTGAAGACCGAGTTCTCGCGTCATCTAGTAATAATGAAGAATATTATATATAATATATATATATATATATATATATATATATATTAAGAAAAATGTTTGAGTTTGATTTGCCTGGTGGTGTAATGGATAGCATGCTGGGGTACCAACCCAGAGGTCCGTGTTCAAATTTTTCTTATCATGTCATATATATATATATATATATATATTCCCCTTCAGAAGTTTAGTGACAACGGTATGTTATGGACAGTGTTTTTACGTGTAGTTCAACCGGTAGTATATTCTATTTCCTTATGAAAGTATTGCATTCGCTTTTCTCCATTCATATCGTTTTATAAAGATGTGCATATTGAACTTGATACCACAGAGAGGTAAGTAGACAGGAGAATGGAGAAGCTTCTTAACAGTGAACTACTACATGATCTTTATAGGAACTCATAAAAAAACTCCATGGCGCGACAGGCCTCGAGAGCCCTTGGCCTACCAGCGACCTGCTAGCCTCACATCTGCATGTGTTAATCACAGAGGTGGACGATCTTCCTACCATTATAAGTCTCTTAGAGTGCGATGGACAGGACATGTGACACAAATAGGGAATGAGAGGGGCCGCATGGAAGCTTCTTGTAGGAAAACCAGAGGGAAAACCTCCAGTTGGTAAACCAAGAGTCAGGTGAGAAAATAGCATTAACCATGATTTGAGGATGTGGATTGATTATACAGGAAATGATTGGAGTATGTGGAGAGCTTATGTCCGCGCGAACATGATCCTATGGGTTCGATAGTCCCAGTGAGTTAGTAATTATTAATTAGTTATATATAATACGTTTTTTAAATATTTTAGTTGAGAGTAATTAATGATAATCTCCTTGTATGAGATCATTTTCAAGACGTAGCTGAGTAATTAATGATAATCTCCTTGTATGAGATCATTTTCAAGACGTAGCTGAGTAATTAATGATAATCTCTTTGTATGAGATCATTTTCAAGACGTAGCTGAGTAATTAATGATAATCTCCTTGTATGAGATCATTTTCAAGACGTAGCTGAGTAATTAATGATAATCTCTTTGTATGAGATCATTTTCAAGACGTAGCTGAGTAATTAATGATAATCTCCTTGTATGAGATTATTTTCAAGACGTAGCTGAGTAATTAATGATAATCTCTTTGTATGAGATCATTTTCAAGACGTAGCTGAGTAATTAATGATAATCTCTTTGTATGAGATCATTTTCAAGACGTAGCTGAGTAATTAATGATAATCTCTTTGTATGAGATTATTTTCAAGACGTAGCTGTGTAATTAATGATAATCTCTTTGTATGAGATTATTTTCAAGACGTAGCTGAGTAATTAATGATAATCTCTTTGTATGAGATCATTTTCAAGACGTAGCTGAGTAATTAATGATAATCTCTTTGTATGAGATCATTTTCAAGACGTAGCTGAGTAATTAATGATAATCTCTTTGTATGAGATTATTTTCAAGACGTAGCTGAGTAATTAATGATAATCTCTTTGTATGAGATTATTTTCAAGACGTAGCTGAGTAATTAATGATAATCTCTTTGTATGAGATCATTTTCAAGACGTAGCTGAGTAATTAATGATAATCTCTTTGTATGAGATTATTTTCAAGACGTAGCTGAGTAATTAATGATAATCTCTTTGTATGAGATCATTTTCAAGACGTAGCTGAGTAATTAATGATAATCTCCTTGTATGAGATTATTTTCAAGACGTAGCTGAGTAATTAATGATAATCTCTTTGTATGAGATCATTTTCAAGACGTAGCTGAGTAATTAATGATAATCTCTTTGTATGAGATCATTTTCAAGACGTAGCTGAGTAATTAATGATAATCTCTTTGTATGAGATTATTTTCAAGACGTAGCTGAGTAATTAATGATAATCTCTTTGTATGAGATCATTTTCAAGACGTAGCTGAGTAATTAATGATAATCTCTTTGTATGAGATCATTTTCAAGACGTAGCTGAGTAATTAATGATAATCTCTTTGTATGAGATTATTTTCAAGACGTAGCTGAGTAATTAATGATAATCTCTTTGTATGAGATCATTTTCAAGACGTAGCTGAGTAATTAATGATAATCTCCTTGTATGAGATCATTTTCAAGACGTAGCTGAGTAATTAATGATAATCTCTTTGTATGAGATCATTTTCAAGACGTAGCTGAGTAATTAATGATAATCTCTTTGTATGAGATCATTTTCAAGACGTAGCTGAGTAATTAATGATAATCTCCTTGTATGAGATCATTTTCAAGACGTAGCTGAGTAATTAATGATAATCTCTTTGTATGAGATCATTTTCAAGACGTAGCTGAGTAATTAATGATAATCTCCTTGTATGAGATCATTTTCAAGACGTAGCTGAGTAATTAATGATAATCTCTTTGTATGAGATCATTTTCAAGACGTAGCTGAGTAATTAATGATAATCTCCTTGTATGAGATTATTTTCAAGACGTAGCTGAGTAATTAATGATAATCTCTTTGTATGAGATCATTTTCAAGACGTAGCTGAGTAATTAATGATAATCTCCTTGTATGAGATCATTTTCAAGACGTAGCTGAGTAATTAATGATAATCTCCTTGTATGAGATCATTTTCAAGACGTAGCTGAGTAATTAATGATAATCTCCTTGTATGAGATCATTTTCAAGACGTAGCTGAGTAATTAATGATAATCTCTTTGTATGAGATCATTTTCAAGACGTAGCTGAGTAATTAATGATAATCTCCTTGTATGAGATCATTTTCAAGACGTAGCTGAGTAATTAATGATAATCTCTTTGTATGAGATCATTTTCAAGACGTAGCTGAGTAATTAATGATAATCTCCTTGTATGAGATCATTTTCAAGACGTAGCTGAGTAATTAATGATAATCTCCTTGTATGAGATCATTTTCAAGACGTAGCTGAGTAATTAATGATAATCTCCTTGTATGAGATCATTTTCAAGACGTAGCTGAGTAATTAATGATAATCTCCTTGTATGAGATCATTTTCAAGACGTAGCTGAGTAATTAATGATAATCTCCTTGTATGAGATCATTTTCAAGACGTAGCTGAGTAATTAATGATAATCTCTTTGTATGAGATCATTTTCAAGACGTAGCTGAGTAATTAATGATAATCTCTTTGTATGAGATCATTTTCAAGACGTAGCTGAGTAATTAATGATAATCTCTTTGTATGAGATCATTTTCAAGACGTAGCTGAGTAATTAATGATAATCTCTTTGTATGAGATCATTTTCAAGACGTAGCTGAGTAATTAATGATAATCTCTTTGTATGAGATCATTTTCAAGACGTAGCTGAGTAATTAATGATAATCTCTTTGTATGAGATCATTTTCAAGACGTAGCTGAGTAATTAATGATAATCTCCTTGTATGAGATCATTTTCAAGACGTAGCTGAGTAATTAATGATAATCTCTTTGTATGAGATTATTTTCAAGACGTAGCTGAGTAATTAATGATAATCTCTTTGTATGAGATTATTTTCAAGACGTAGCTGAGTAATTAATGATAATCTCTTTGTATGAGATCATTTTCAAGACGTAGCTGAGTAATTAATGATAATCTCTTTGTATGAGATTATTTTCAAGACGTAGCTGAGTAATTAATGATAATCTCTTTGTATGAGATCATTTTCAAGACGTAGCTGAGTAATTAATGATAATCTCCTTGTATGAGATTATTTTCAAGACGTAGCTGAGTAATTAATGATAATCTCTTTGTATGAGATCATTTTCAAGACGTAGCTGAGTAATTAATGATAATCTCTTTGTATGAGATCATTTTCAAGACGTAGCTGAGTAATTAATGATAATCTCTTTGTATGAGATTATTTTCAAGACGTAGCTGAGTATTAATGATAATCTCTTTGTATGAGATCATTTTCAAGACGTAGCTGAGTAATTAATGATAATCTCTTTGTATGAGATCATTTTCAAGACGTAGCTGAGTAATTAATGATAATCTCTTTGTATGAGATTATTTTCAAGACGTAGCTGAGTAATTAATGATAATCTCTTTGTATGAGATCATTTTCAAGACGTAGCTGAGTAATTAATGATAATCTCCTTGTATGAGATCATTTTCAAGACGTAGCTGAGTAATTAATGATAATCTCTTTGTATGAGATCATTTTCAAGACGTAGCTGAGTAATTAATGATAATCTCTTTGTATGAGATCATTTTCAAGACGTAGCTGAGTAATTAATGATAATCTCCTTGTATGAGATCATTTTCAAGACGTAGCTGAGTAATTAATGATAATCTCTTTGTATGAGATCATTTTCAAGACGTAGCTGAGTAATTAATGATAATCTCCTTGTATGAGATCATTTTCAAGACGTAGCTGAGTAATTAATGATAATCTCTTTGTATGAGATCATTTTCAAGACGTAGCTGAGTAATTAATGATAATCTCTTTGTATGAGATTATTTTCAAGACGTAGCTGAGTAATTAATGATAATCTCTTTGTATGAGATCATTTTCAAGACGTAGCTGAGTAATTAATGATAATCTCCTTGTATGAGATCATTTTCAAGACGTAGCTGAGTAATTAATGATAATCTCTTTGTATGAGATCATTTTCAAGACGTAGCTGAGTAATTAATGATAATCTCTTTGTATGAGATCATTTTCAAGACGTAGCTGAGTAATTAATGATAATCTCCTTGTATGAGATCATTTTCAAGACGTAGCTGAGTAATTAATGATAATCTCTTGTATGAGATCATTTTCAAGACGTAGCTGAGTAATTAATGATAATCTCCTTGTATGAGATCATTTTCAAGACGTAGCTGAGTAATTAATGATAATCTCTTTGTATGAGATCATTTTCAAGACGTAGCTGAGTAATTAATGATAATCTCCTTGTATGAGATTATTTTCAAGACGTAGCTGAGTAATTAATGATAATCTCTTTGTATGAGATCATTTTCAAGACGTAGCTGAGTAATTAATGATAATCTCCTTGTATGAGATCATTTTCAAGACGTAGCTGAGTAATTAATGATAATCTCCTTGTATGAGATCATTTTCAAGACGTAGCTGAGTAATTAATGATAATCTCCTTGTATGAGATCATTTTCAAGACGTAGCTGAGTAATTAATGATAATCTCTTTGTATGAGATCATTTTCAAGACGTAGCTGAGTAATTAATGATAATCTCCTTGTATGAGATCATTTTCAAGACGTAGCTGAGTAATTAATGATAATCTCTTTGTATGAGATCATTTTCAAGACGTAGCTGAGTAATTAATGATAATCTCCTTGTATGAGATCATTTTCAAGACGTAGCTGAGTAATTAATGATAATCTCCTTGTATGAGATCATTTTCAAGACGTAGCTGAGTAATTAATGATAATCTCCTTGTATGAGATCATTTTCAAGACGTAGCTGAGTAATTAATGATAATCTCCTTGTATGAGATCATTTTCAAGACGTAGCTGAGTAATTAATGATAATCTCCTTGTATGAGATCATTTTCAAGACGTAGCTGAGTAATTAATGATAATCTCTTGTATGAGATCATTTTCAAGACGTAGCTGAGTAATTAATGATAATCTCTTTGTATGAGATCATTTTCAAGACGTAGCTGAGTAATTAATGATAATCTCTTTGTATGAGATCATTTTCAAGACGTAGCTGAGTAATTAATGATAATCTCTTTGTATGAGATCATTTTCAAGACGTAGCTGAGTAATTAATGATAATCTCTTTGTATGAGATCATTTTCAAGACGTAGCTGAGTAATTAATGATAATCTCTTTGTATGAGATCATTTTCAAGACGTAGCTGAGTAATTAATGATAATCTCTTGTATGAGATCATTTTCAAGACGTAGCTGAGTAATTAATGATAATCTCTTTGTATGAGATCATTTTCAAGACGTAGCTGAGTAATTAATGATAATCTCTTTGTATGAGATCATTTTCAAGACGTAGCTGAGTAATTAATGATAATCTCTTTGTATGAGATTATTTTCAAGACGTAGCTGAGTAATTAATGATAATCTCTTTGTATGAGATATTTTCAAGACGTAGCTGAGTAATTAATGATAATCTCTTTGTATGAGATCATTTTCAAGACGTAGCTGAGTAATTAATGATAATCTCTTTGTATGAGATTATTTTCAGACGTAGCTGAGTAATTAATGATAATCTCTTTGTATGAGATCATTTTCAAGACGTAGCTGAGTAATTAATGATAATCTCTTTGTATGAGATCATTTTCAAGACGTAGCTGAGTAATTAATGATAATCTCTTTGTATGAGATCATTTTCAAGACGTAGCTGAGTAATTAATGATAATCTCTTTGTATGAGATCATTTTCAAGACGTAGCTGAGTAATTAATGATAATCTCTTTGTATGAGATCATTTTCAAGACGTAGCTGAGTAATTAATGATAATCTCTTTGTATGAGATCATTTTCAAGACGTAGCTGAGTAATTAATGATAATCTCTTTGTATGAGATCATTTTCAAGACGTAGCTGAGTAATTAATGATAATCTCTTTGTATGAGATCATTTTCAAGACGTAGCTGAGTAATTAATGATAATCTCTTTGTATGAGATCATTTTCAAGACGTAGCTGAGTAATTAATGATAATCTCCTTGTATGAGATCATTTTCAAGACGTAGCTGAGTAATTAATGATAATCTCTTTGTATGAGATCATTTTCAAGACGTAGCTGAGTAATTAATGATAATCTCTTTGTATGAGATCATTTTCAAGACGTAGCTGAGTAATTAATGATAATCTCCTTGTATGAGATCATTTTCAAGACGTAGCTGAGTAATTAATGATAATCTCTTTGTATGAGATCATTTTCAAGACGTAGCTGAGTAATTAATGATAATCTCCTTGTATGAGATCATTTTCAAGACGTAGCTGAGTAATTAATGATAATCTCTTGTAATGAGATCATTTTCAAGACGTAGCTGAGTAATTAATGATAATCTCTCTTGTATGAGATTATTTTCAAGACGTAGCTGAGTAATTAATGATAATCTCTTTGTATGAGATCATTTTCAAGACGTAGCTGAGTAATTAATGATAATCTCCTTGTATGAGATCATTTTCAAGACGTAGCTGAGTAATTAATGATAATCTCCTTGTATGAGATCATTTTCAAGACGTAGCTGAGTAATTAATGATAATCTCCTTGTATGAGATCATTTTCAAGACGTAGCTGAGTAATTAATGATAATCTCTTTGTATGAGATCATTTTCAAGACGTAGCTGAGTAATTAATGATAATCTCCTTGTATGAGATCATTTTCAAGACGTAGCTGAGTAATTAATGATAATCTCCTTGTATGAGATCATTTTCAAGACGTAGCTGAGTAATTAATGATAATCTCCTTGTATGAGATCATTTTCAAGACGTAGCTGAGTAATTAATGATAATCTCCTTGTATGAGATCATTTTCAAGACGTAGCTGAGTAATTAATGATAATCTCCTTGTATGAGATCATTTTCAAGACGTAGCTGAGTAATTAATGATAATCTCCTTGTATGAGATCATTTTCAAGACGTAGCTGAGTAATTAATGATAATCTCCTTGTATGAGATCATTTTCAAGACGTAGCTGAGTAATTAATGATAATCTCTTTGTATGAGATCATTTTCAAGACGTAGCTGAGTAATTAATGATAATCTCCTTGTATGAGATCATTTTCAAGACGTAGCTGAGTAATTAATGATAATCTCTTTGTATGAGATCATTTTTCAAGACGTAGCTGAGTAATTAATGATAATCTCCTTGTATGAGATCATTTTCAAGACGTAGCTGAGTAATTAATGATAATCTCCTTGTATGAGATCATTTAAGACGTAGCTGAGTAATTAATGATAATCTCCTTGTATGAGATCATTTTCAAGACGTAGCTGAGTAATTAATGATAATCTCCTTGTATGAGATCATTTTCAAGACGTAGCTGAGTAATTAATGATAATCTCCTTGTATGAGATCATTTTCAAGACGTAGCTGAGTAATTAATGATAATCTCCTTGTATGAGATCATTTTCAAGACGTAGCTGAGTAATTAATGATAATCTCTTGTATGAGATCATTTTCAAGACGTAGCTGAGTAATTAATGATAATCTCCTTGTATGAGATCATTTTCAAGACGTAGCTGAGTAATTAATGATAATCTCTTTGTATGAGATCATTTTCAAGACGTAGCTGAGTAATTAATGATAATCTCCTTGTATGAGATCATTTTCAAGACGTAGCTGAGTAATTAATGATAATCTCCTTGTATGAGATCATTTTCAAGACGTAGCTGAGTAATTAATGATAATCTCCTTGTATGAGATCATTTTCAAGACGTAGCTGAGTAATTAATGATAATCTCCTTGTATGAGATCATTTTCAAGACGTAGCTGAGTAATTAATGATAATCTCTTGTATGAGATCATTTTCAAGACGTAGCTGAGTAATTAATGATAATCTCCTTGTATGAGATCATTTTCAAGACGTAGCTGAGTAATTAATGATAATCTCTTTGTATGAGATCATTTTCAAGACGTAGCTGAGTAATTAATGATAATCTCCTTGTATGAGATCATTTTCAAGACGTAGCTGAGTAATTAATGATAATCTCTTTGTATGAGATCATTTTCAAGACGTAGCTGAGTAATTAATGATAATCTCTTTGTATGAGATCATTTTCAAGACGTAGCTGAGTAATTAATGATAATCTCTTTGTATGAGATTATTTTCAAGACGTAGCTGAGTATGATAATCTCTTTGTATGAGATTATTTTCAAGACGTAGCTGAGTAATTAATGATAATCTCTTTGTATGAGATCATTTTCAAGACGTAGCTGAGTAATTAATGATAATCTCTTTGTATGAGATTCATTTCAAGACGTAGCTGAGTAATTAATGATAATCTCTTTGTATGAGATTATTTTCAAGACG